>WOAB01000588.1:0-28262 GCA_027886185.1 Rheum nobile
TTTTTATCCTTTGGACGGTCTATAGCTCATTACTATGGATATACCATTAAAAAGTGAAGTTTCAACTCTTAGTTTCATTCCAAAAAACAAGTAGGGTAGGACTTTGATAAAGAAAAAATATATGACAATACCCTACATGTGTTGCATGATTCTTGATACCCCGTAATTTTGTAAGGTTATATTGGGAATTATGGAATTTTCCCGGGTACCCGTTTGTACGTCGGATTTAATTCAGGTAGTTTGAGACATTCTGTAATGTGCTCTGTATCTGTAATATTTCTCAGTGAAATAATATACAGACATCATGCCTTGGATTTTAAATTGTCGTTCGCATACGATAATTTTTATCCCGGTTTATCGTCAAGCCGTTCAAAGCTGAATGGGCGGGAAAAGGGGAGAAACGGCGACCGCCGTGGTTTGGGCCCGAGAGTCAGCGTGTCAGCTTCTAGCTGGCCGCGACAGGCCTAGCGACGGCGACCGCCGCATTTACGGCGACCGCCGCGTGCCCGCCGCAGGCAAAATCACGGCGACCGCCGTGATTGTCCAGTGGGCATTGCCCGTCGGTCGTCGGTCGTCGTTCGAGGCGCGCCGTTGCGTCGGTGCCGCGTCTTAGGGTTTGCTGGGTACTCCTTGGGGTTTGCCTATATATAGAGGAGCTTGGGCATGTTTTGGGTCATCTACAACCCCGAATCGCTGCCAAATTCTCCCTCAAAGTGAGTTGAGTTTCGTCGGTTTTCTTGTGCTCGCCGGAGGTGTTGTGGTGGTTTCCAGAGTGCCTTTGTGAAGCTTTTGGTTAGCCTTGGAGGTTAGAAGCCAAAGCAAGTCGAAGGAGGCCAAACCGCTCGTGTTTTGGGGTGAGATTTCTCTCGTTCTGCGTCGTCTGAGTTCGTCACGGCGACCGCCGTGTTCTTCGCGGCGACCGCCGTGATGAAGACGGCGACCGCCGCCAAGAACGGCGACCGCCGCCAGTGCCCAGAACGCCTTCGTGGCTTTGGCTTGGTCGGTTGTCGTCGTGGCGTCTTTCCTTTCGTGTTCTTTCGCCGTGTTTAGATTCGTACTGTTTATGTCGGATCTAACTTAGGGTTCCTTTTATGGGTCGACTCGAAGGTTGTTGTGCTGTCGGAACTATACCGTGTCGAGCCCGAATCCAGTGACGTCTTTAGACTATTCTGCGGAGTAAGGCAAGTGGCGGTTCGCTCTTGCTCTTCGTTCCATATTTACATTAATTATCAGTAGTTTATCTGAGTAATTAATTTGGAATGAATATTCTGTTTGTCTGGAAACGGTTTTGATAAACTGTTTTGAAAATCATATAATAGGTTGTATATCTGTTAGAACAACGCTATTATCTGTGATCGCCTTTCGGGCCTTTATGTGGATTTATCCTGTAAATGTTGTGGTGCTGTAACTGTTTAGTTAGCACTGTTAAATAGGAACGTTACTCGGACTCTGTCCAGTCGTTTCTTTATAATCTGGTATCGGGTGGCTCGTCCCCATCTGGTACTATTCTATGATCATGATCGGTCTCTTACACATGTGTGTAGAGACAGGACACTTAGCTGGTGTCACAAACCTTTCGGTATACGTCACTCTCGACGAAACGTATACTAAGATGTGTCGTCCCATTGGTGGGGTACACATGTAAAAGTCTATAATGTGATGTGTGTTTTTGAAACATAATCAGATAAGTGCTACCTTGACGCACATAATTAATGAACCTCAGCGAGTAGGGCAGCTAGGTAATAGTGCCGCTAGGAAGACTCGTGTTGACTTGAATGTAGTACGTCTTCTTTCCGATCTGGATTCGCTGTAGGCGGTGAGGTTGGTCGTGACCGAAGCATCTCAGTCAGTTTTAAATCATTGTTGTATGATTCTGTAATATTCCAGATTTGTCATTACTTCCTTAAAGACTCATTTCAGTTGGAGTCTTCTTTCGAGTTGATTTCTGTGAAGATTCAGTCTTCCAGAATCTTCTCCTGTGCATACCTCTTGTTTATTCCAGTAGGAATATGATGGTTGACTACCGTTATCGGTTATTATCCGAGAAGCGATGAGTCTAACCTAATATGACTGCTTCGAACCAGTCTGCTTTATACCCTTGCTAGTCTATTCATTTAGACTAACCAACCAATATTTTCCCTTGCATGGTTGGCTGGTGTCATCCGTTCGATTCGGCACATCAGTTAAGAAGTAGCTCAGAAGATTAGAAGGACTATGGAGTCGGCGGTGGTTTTTGAATGTTTTAATTATTTCTTTAATCAGGTTATGATCCTTTGGACAATAACTCCGATTGTAATGTACTTTCTTAGTCTTCCGCTGTGTTTGGTTTAAACTATGTTTTGACCTATTCGGGATTGGGTTGTAATCCCGTAACTCTTGTTTCCTTGACAATGTTATGTTTTGGAATTTAATGCTTGATCATTGTGTATCAATCGCATTTCATAAATTGTATTTATATGGTAAAGCCTTGGGTGATCTCGGTAAGGAACACTGGGGTCACTGGCGGTAATACCTTTCCAAAAGGGTTAAGTTTTGGGGGTGTTACAGTTGTGGTATCAGAGCCAAAGGTTTTAAAACGGGTTTGGGATTTTATAAATCATTTATCCGTTTTTGAAAATGCTTTAAAAGGGCTCTGAATTTTCATTCTGAAAAGAATTTAAAAACACCGTTCATAGTCGTGTCTTCTTTATAGTCTGATATAGTAAGCTTGCTTCTATGTCTAGAAAGACTAATTCCTTCCTTATTGTTCGATAGGATGGGTGTCTGCTTTTCTATTGGTAGGGGGTCGGAAGACGCCAAGTCGGATCAGCCGAGGCTAGATTTTCCGTTACCTCAGCGATGTTTCGAGGTTGGAGGCCCGAGTAGCCCGCCCGAAGACGTCAAGCACGTTCTCCCCGAGTCGGTTGTCCTTGTAGCTAGGAATGCTATGGTCCCTGAGCCTGCACCTGTGCCGCCACCAAGGGTGGAGGAAGTACAGGAATGGGAGCAGGAAGATGAGTTATCAAGGTATGAACAAGGGGTTACCAAGACGACTTTCTGCTGGGACCAATTCCCGAGGAGATCGAGTACGAGGAGGAGGAAGAGGAGATGCTTGAGCAAGATCCTGTCGAGGACGAGGATATGATCGAGGATGATTCCGAGGATGAGGATCCCATCGAGGATGATCCCGAGGATGAGGATCCCATCGAGGATGATCCCGAGGATGAGGATCCCATAGAGGATGATCCAGAAGAGGATCCAGAGTTGGACCTTGGAGGGCAGAATCAGGAGCCCGGTACAGAATTGTCACCAGTGCCAGAGTACGCACCCATGTCAGAAGCTGATTGGGAGGCACTGTATACCGAGTACGGTATTAGGAGAAGTGACAGGGAATCTCAGCCTATCCCTACTCCAAGGAGATGGAGGTCGGAATCCGAGCTGCAAGAGATTCTCCGCCAGAGCGAGGTAATCTCCGCAGAACAGCAGCGTCAGAGGGATGAGTTGACCGCCAGTACTCAGAGGAGGGCTGGAATAGGAGGACCAGTCATGGACGACCCATACTTTACCATGACTGAGCTAGGACTATGTGCTTCAGGGTCAAGCAGGGTGCGAAACCCATCGCCAGAGCTCGATGGTGAGCCTAGCCCGAAGAGACCATGCACGAGTAGCCAGTCGTATGGGAGACATTTTGGAACGCCTTGAGGAGGAGTGGCGTTGCCTATCGTAGTAGTTTCGTTTTTTAGTATTCCAAGTTGTACTTTGTGTAATATTTCAGTATTGCGGCAAGTACTCTGAGAAACACTTATATCTTCGAGCAATGTTGTCCAAACGCTCGAATGATAAACTTATGTGTAACTTGTGTAAGAATTCGAAGGTTCATCTATAAAATGCCAAGTTGATCTATTCTGAGTGATTTATTTACGTTGATATATTGCATAAGTATGTTGCATAATATTAATGTATTGAATGCTTGGAATTGGATCGGTAAACAGATGGTGAACCCAAGAAGCACGAGAATTCGACTCGAGCCGGTGCTGGGACTAGCCAAAACCCCAGACCAGCTGTTCAGGATGAACACGAGTCTGAGTCTCGCGTCCAGCAGAGGCGTGAAGGTCAGGATCAGACCCAGGCGCCGACGCTGTTTGACGCTGCAGCTGTTGAGGCGATCCGTGGGATCGTGATGCAGGCAATTGCAGATGTGTTGAGACCAAGTGCGCCTCAAGCACAAGAAGTGCCTATTCACGCAGCGGTTCCTGATGTTGTGGAACCCAGAAACCCTGTGATTCAGGAGACTGCCGTCAGGGCGAGAGACAGCTATGGTCGCGCCCTTAAGACCATTACTTCCATGAGACCCGACTGCTATAACGGGAAAGGGGAGCCAGTGGCAGTGACTCATTGGTTCTCCCATATGGAGAGGCTGTTCAGGAACGTGGAGTGTACGGAGGCCGAGAAGGTCCATATCGCTTCTCTTCAGCTGAAGGAGGAGGCTAGCGAGTGGTGGGAGAGCACTGGTTTGGCTGAGAGCCCAGTGTTGACTTGGTCGATGTTCAAGACCAAGATGGTTGATCGCTTTTTCTCTCGTGCTATGAGAGAGGAGAAGCATAAAGAGTTCTTGTACCCTCAGACTGATGGTCTGAGAGTGACCGAGTTGGCATCTAAGTTCAACCATCTTCTACAATACGCCACTGCCGAGATCACCAGCGAGGCTCAAAAGATCTGGTACTTCCACGAGTGGATGAACCCGGATATCAAGCCATTAATGGTGCACCACACATGCTCTACCTTGGAGCAGTATGTGGATTGTGCCTATAAGCTGGAGGTAACTCTCGAGGAGTCGACCAAGAGGCGCAACCGACAGAAGTCGATGCAGAATCAGAACCAGGGAGGTGGTTTTAAGCGCCCTGCGCCACCGTCTAACTTCGCCAAGTCCGGCCGAGCTAAGACGGAGATGACGCAAGGAGGATCGACTCAGCAGTCAGGGCAGACCAGGAGTACAGTTCAGTGTTATAACTGCGGTACTGCTGGGCACAAGAGCACTGAGTGTCGGAAGGAGAAGAGGCCATGCTTTGGGTGTGGACGTGATGGTCATCTGCAAAAGTTCTGCAAGCAGGGGAAGCAGAAGGGAGTAGAGTCGCAGCAAGGGTCAGTTCATCAGAGCAACCGACCTAGGTTTAAGCCTGCCGAGACTCCTAGCCCTTCAGTGCAGACGACTGCTCAGAACAGGGGAAAGGCCCCAGCTGTTTCTGGAAGTCAGGGCCAACGCTTGTACGAGATGCGTGAGGCAGATGGACCCAACGCTCCGATTGCTCAAGGTACTCTATACCTTCACTCTACTTCAGTGTGCATTCTGTTTGATTCTGGTGCTACGCATTCCTTTATTTCGGATAGCTGTGTTAGCAAGTTAGACTTAGTGTGCAATGATTCGTGCGACCCTTTCGTCGTTAATCTTCCTAATGGAGAACGTTTGGTGGGAACCAAGCATTTGTCCGACTTTCCGATTACCATTCAGGGTAAGGAATTCGAGGCAGATTTAATCTGCATAGCCATGGCTCCATACGACATTATTCTCGGTATGGATTGGCTGACGCGTCACAAGGCGGTGATCGACTTCAGTTCAAGAACGGTGACGGTGTCATCCGGGGGCCAATTCGTGTGCAAGTTCAAAGGTCGAAATGACGCTGATAACGGCAAGCTGATCAATGCGATGGCTGCGTTTAAGCTACTACGACAAGGATGTGTCGGGTACCTTTGCTACTTGGATTCGCCTGCGAAGGATGAACCTGAGGTTCTTGATATTCCTGTAGTTAGGGAGTTTTCGGATGTCTTTCCGGAAGAAATTCCTGGATTACCCCCGAACCGCGACGTAGAGTTTTCAATTGATCTCGAGCCTGGTACGGCGCCGATTTCCAAATCACCGTATCGGATGGCTCCGGCTGAGATGCAAGAATTGAAGAATCAACTTGAAGATCTTCTTGACAAAGGTTATGTCAGGCCGAGTGCATCGCCGTGGGGTGCCCCGGTTTTATTCGTCAAAAAGAAGGACGGATCGTTCCGACTTTGTATCGACTACCGAGAGTTGAACAAGGTGACGATCAAGAACAAGTATCCTTTGCCTAGGATTGATGACTTGTTGGACCAATTGCAGGGAGCAAAGGTTTTCTCCAAGATCGACTGAGATCTGGATATCATCAACTCAGGATTCGTGAGCAGGACATTCCTAGAACTGCGTTTAGGACCAGATATGGTCATTACGAGTTCGTAGTGATGCCTTTTGGGCTTACAAATGCTCCAGCTGTCTTTATGGATTTGATGAACCGATGTTTTCACCAGTACTTGGATAAGTTCGTGGTGGTTTTCATCGACGACATCTTGATCTATTCTCCGAATGAAGAAGTCCACGAGGAACATCTACGGATTTCCTTGTCGATCCTTAGACAACATCAGCTTTTTGCTAAATTGTCTAAATGTGAATTCTGGATGAAGGAAGTGGCTTTCTTAGGCCACGTGATCAATAAAAATGGGGTTATGGTTGATCCCCAAAAGATTGAAGCGGTGGCTAAATGGACACAGCCCCAGAATGTGAAGGAGGTGCGCAGTTTTCTTGGACTTGCCGGGTATTATAGAAGGTTCGTAGAAGGATTTTCAAAGATCGCTCTACCTATGACCAATCTACTCCGCAAGGTCCACAAGAAGTTTGTCTGGAATGACAAGTGCGAGGTCAGTTTCCAGGAGTTGAAGCGACGGTTGACCTCGGCACCCGTGTTAGCACTCCCAGAGGGGAATGACGATTATGTGGTCTATAGTGATGCTTCCAAGTGTGGTCTTGGTTGTGTTTTGATGCAAAGGGGCAGAGTCATTGCTTACGCATCTAGACAACTCAAGACTTACGAAGAAAACTATCCGACCCATGATCTTGAGTTAGCAGCGGTTGTCTTTGCGCTGAAGATTTGGAGGCATTACCTCTACGGTATAAGATGCCAAGTCTTCACCGACCACAAAAGTCTCAAGTATATATTTACTCAGAAGGAGTTAAATATGAGACAACGCCGCTGGCTAGAGTTGCTCAAGGACTACGACATGGAGTTGTTGTATCATCCGGGCAAGGCTAATGTAGTAGCTGATGCACTAAGCCGGAAGACAACGCACGAGACTGTGGTTGCTCTACTTACTGCTCAAACCAAGCTAAACCAAGAGTCATGCGACATTGAAGTCTTATATGACCAGCGTAGAGGGTACCTGAGTATGATGGAAATTCAGGCTACACTGCTGGATCAGATCAAAGAAAAGCAAGTCGATGACATCATCTTGGTGAAGTTAAGCAGTGAAGTGATGGATGGGAAGGCTCCCAGCTTTGTGGTTCAGGATGATGGATCACTTTGGTTTCAGGATCGGATCTGTGTGCCTGACACAGAGGGTCTTCGTCAGTTGGTGATGAGAGAAGCTCATTCATCTGCTTATTCTGTGCATCCTGGCTCTAGCAAGATGTACAAGGATCTCAGGAAGAAGTTTTGGTGGCCAAACATGAAGTGGGACGTAGCAGACTTTGTGGCAAAGTGCTTAACTTGCCAAAAAGTCAAGATCGAACACCGCAGACCAGGTGGTGAGATGCTACCTCTCCCCGTACCAGAATGGAAATGGGAGGACATTTCCATGGACTTCGTCACTGGGCTACCCAAGACTCGAAGTCAGAGAGATGCTATCTGGGTAATTGTGGATAGGCTTACGAAGAGTGCTCATTTCATAGCCATCAAGACCACATGGGAAACCCAGAAGCTAGCCGAAGTTTACCAGAAGGAGATTGTCCGCTTACATGGCATTCCTAAGACCATTGTATCGGACCGAGATGGCCGTTTCATGTCAAGATTCTGGAAGGAACTTCATAAGGCTATGGGAACCGAGTTGAGGTTCAGTACAGCGTTTCATCCTCAGACAGATGGCCAGTCTGAAAGGACCATCCAGACTCTGGAGGATATGCTTAGAGCTTGTGTGCTCGATCGTCCGACTAGCTGGGAGGACAGCTTGAGTCTGATTGAGTTCACGTACAACAATAGCTGGCATGCTACAATCAAGATGGCTCCGTTTGAAGCTTTGTATGGTCGCAGATGCAGATCTCCGATTTGTTGGGACGATAATGCCGACAAAATTCTGCTTGGACCAGAGTTGGTCGAAAGGACGGCTTCAGACATTGCTTTGATCAGACAAAGGATGTTGACCGCTCAGAGTCGACAAAAGTCCTACGCAGATCGGAAGCGCAGGACTGTCGAGTTCGAGGTCGGTGACAAGGTTTTTGTCAAGGTATCGCCATCCAAAGGAGTTTTCAGATTTGGTAAGCGTGGGAAGCTTAACCCTCGCTACGTGGGACCATTCGAGATTCTGGATAGAGTGGGATCTCTAGCGTACCGCTTGGCGTTGCCGCCATCGGCTCACCCGGTGCATAACGTGTTCCACGTGTCTTTACTCAGAAAGTATGTACCAGATGAGTCTCATGTACTTAGTTACGAGGACATCGAGATTCAAGCTAATGGTACTTATGAAGAGTTGCCCGTGCGCATTTTGGAGCGTCGGGAGAAGCATTTGCGCAACAAGATCGTACCATTGGTACGAGTGCTGTGGTCCAAGTCAGGGACCGAAGAAGTTACTTGGGAGACGTGGAAAACGAGTCAGATATGCTCAGGCGTTTTCCCGAGTTATTCTCGACCTAAGTTTCGGGGTCGAAACTTCTTGTAAGGGGGAGGAGATGTGATACCCCGTAATTTTGTAAGGTTATATTGGGAATTATGGAATTTTCCCGGGTACCCGTTGTGTACGTCGGATTTAATTCAGGTAGTTTGAGACATTCTGTAATGTGCTCTGTATCTGTAATATTTTTCTCAGTGAAATAATATACAGACATCATGCCTTGGATTTTAATTGTCGTTCGCGTACGATAATTTTTATCCCGGTTTATCGTCAAGCTCGTTCAAAGCTGAATGGGCGGGAAAAGGGAGAAACGGCGACCGCCGTGGTTGGGCCCGAGAAGTCAGCGTGTCAGCTTCTAGCTGGCCGCGACAGGCCTAGCGACGGCGACCGCCGCATTTACGGCGACCGCCGCAGGCAAAATCACGGCGACCGCCGTGATTGTCCAGTGGGCATTGCCCGTCGTTCGAGGCGCGCCGTTGCGTCGGTTGCCGCGTCTTAGGGTTTGCTGGGTACTCCTTGGGGTTTGCCTATATATAGAGGAGCTTGGGCATGGGTTTTGGGTCATCTACAACCCCGAATCGCTGCCAAAATTCTCCCTCAAAGTGAGTTGAGTTTCGTCGGTTTTCTTGTGCTCGCCGGAGGTGTTGTGGTGTGTTTCCAGAGTGCCTTTGTGAAGCTTTTGGTTAGCCTTGGAGGTTAGAAGCCAAAGCAAGTCGAAGGAGGCCAAACCGCTCGTGTTTTGGGGTGAGATTTCTCTCGTTCTGCGTCGTCTGAGTTCGTCACGGCGACCGCCGTGTTCTTCGCGGCGACCGCCGTGATGAAGACGGCGACCGCCGCCAAGAACGGCGACCGCCGCCAGTGCCCAGAACGCCTTCGTGGCTTTGGCTTGGTCGGTTGTCGTCGTGGCGTCTTTCCTTTCGTGTTCTTTCGCCGTGTTTAGATTCGTACTGTTTATGTCGGATCTAACTTAGGGTTCCTTTTATGGGTCGACTCGAAGGTTGTTGTGCTGTCGGAACTATACCGTGTCGAGCCCGGAATCCAGTGACGTCTTTAGACTATTCTGCGGAGTAAGGCAAGTGGCGGTTCGCTCTTGCTCTTTCGTTCCATATTTACATTAATTATCAGTAGTTTATCTGAGTAATTAATTTGGAATGAATATTCTGTTTGTCTGGAAACGGTTTTGATAAACTGTTTTGAAAATCATATAATAGGTTGTATATCTGTTAGAACAACGCTATTATCTGTGATCGCCTTTCGGGCCTTTATGTGGATTTATCCTGTAAATGTTGTGGTGCTGTAACTGTTTAGTTAGCACTGTTAAATAGGAACGTTACTCGGACTCTGTCCAGTCGTTTCTTTATAATCTGGTATCGGGGTGGCTCGTCCCCATCTGGTACTATTCTATGATCATGATCGGTCTCTTACACATGTGTGTAGAGACAGGACACTTAGCTGGTGTCACAAACCTTTCGGTATACGTCACTCTCGACGAAACGTATACTAAGATGTGTCGTCCCATTGGTGGGGTACACATGTAAAAGTCTATAATGTGATGTGTGTTTTTGAAACATAATCAGATAAGTGCTACCTTGACGCACATAATTAATAACCTCAGCGAGTAGGGCAGCTAGGTAATAGTGCCGCTAGGAAGACTCGTCTTGACTTGAATGTAGTACGTCTTCTTTCCGATCTGGATTCGCTGTAGGCGGTGAGGTTGGTCGTGACTGAAGCATCTCAGTCAGTTTTAAATCATTGTTGTATGATTCTGTAATATTCCAGATTTGTCATACTTCCTTAAAGACTCATTTCAGTTGGAGTCTTCTTTCGAGTCGATTTCTGTGAAGATTCAGTCTTCCAGAATCTTCTCCTGTGCATACCTCTTGTTTATTCCAGTAGGAATATGATGGTTGACTACCGTTATCGGTTATTATCCGAGAAGCGATGAGTCTAACCTAATATGACTGCTTCGAACCAGTCTGCTTTATACCCTTGCTAGTCTATTCATTTAGACTAACCAACCAATATTTTCCCTTGCATGGTTGGCTGGTGTCATCCGTTCGATTCGGCACATCAGTTAAGAAGTAGCTCAGAAGATTAGAAGGACTATGGAGTCGGCGGTGGTTTTTGAATGTTTTAATTATTTCTTTAATCAGGTTATGATCCTTTGGACAATAACTCCGATTGTAATGTACTTTCTTAGTCTTCCGCTGTGTTTGGTTTAAACTATGTTTTGACCTATTCGGGATTGGGTTGTAATCCCGTAACTCTTGTTTCCTTGACAATGTTATGTTTTGGAATTTAATGCTTGATCATTGTGTATCAATCGCATTTCATAAATTGTATTTATATGGTAAAGCCTTGGGTGATCTCGGTAAGGAACACTGGGGTCACTGGCGGTAATACCTTTCCAAAAGGGTTAAGTTTTGGGGGTGTTACAGTTGTGGTATCAGAGCCAAAGGTTTTAAAACGGGTTTGGGATTTTATAAATCATTTATCCGTTTTCGAAAATGCTTTAAAAGGGCTCTGAATTTTCATTCTGAAAAGAATTTAAAAACACCGTTCATAGTCGTGTCTTCTTTATAGTCTGATATAGTAAGCTTGCTTCTATGTCTAGAAAGACTAATTCCTTCCTTATTGTTCGATAGGATGGGTGTCTGCTTTTCTATTGGTAGGGGGTCGGAAGACGCCAAGTCGGATCAGCCGAGGCTAGATTTTCCGTTACCTCAGCGATGTTTCGAGGTTGGAGGCCCGAGTAGCCCGCCCGAAGACGTCAAGCACGTTCTCCCCGAGTCGGTTGTCCTTGTAGCTAGGAATGCTATGGTCCCTGAGCCTGCACCTGTGCCGCCACCAAGGGTGGAGGAAGTACAGGAATGGGAGCAGGAAGATGAGTTATCAAGGTATGAACAAGGGGTTTACCAAGACGACTTTCTGCTGGGACCAATTCCCGAGGAGATCGAGTACGAGGAGGAGGAAGAGGAGATGCTTGAGTAAGATCCTGTCGAGGACGAGGAAATGATCGAGGATGATCCCGAGGATGAGGATCCCATCGAGGATGATCCCGAGGATGAGGATCCCATCAAGGATGATCCCGAGGATGAGGATCCCATAGAGGATGATCCAGAAGAGGATCCAGAGTTGGACCTTGGAGGGCAGAATCAGGAGCCCGATACAGGATTGTCACCAGTGCCAGAGTACGCACCCATGTCAGAAGCTGATTGGGAGGCACTGTATACCGAGTACGGTATTGGGAGAAGTGACAGGAAATCTCAGCCTATCCCTACTCCAAGGAGATGGAGGTCAGAATCCGAGCTACAAGAGATCCTCCGCCAGAGCGAGGTAATCTCCACAGAACAGCAGCGTCAGAGGGATAAGTTGACCGCCAGTACTCAGAGGAGGGCTGGAATAGGAGGACCAATCATGGACGACCCATACTTTACCATGACTGAGCTAGGACTATGTGCTTTAGGGTCAAGCAGGGTGCGAAACCCATCGCCAGAGCTCGATGGTGAGCCTAGCCCGAAGAGACCATGCACGAGTAGCCAGTCGTATGGGAGACATTTTGGAACGCCTTGAGGAGGAGTGGCGTTGCCTATCGTAATAGTTTCGTTTCTTAGTATTCCAAGTTGTACTTTGTGTAATATTTCAGTATTGCGGCAAATACTCTGAGAAACACTTATATCTTCGAGCAATGTTGTCCAAACGCTCGAATGATAAACTTATGTGTAACTTGTGTAAGAATTCGAAGGTTCATCTATAAAATGCCAAGTTGATCTATTCTGAGTGATTTATTTACGTTGATATATTGCATAAGTATGTTGCATAATATTAATGTATTGAATGCTTGGAATTGGATCGGTAAACAGATGGTGAACCCAAGAAGCACGAGAAATTCGACTCGAGCCGGTGCTGGGACTAGCCAAAACCCCAGACCAGCAGGAAGAGGTGTTCAGGATGAACACGAGTCTGAGTCTCGCGTCCAGCAGAGGCGTGAAGGTCAGGATCAGACCCAGGCGCCGACGCTGTTTGACGCTGCAGCTGTTGAGGCGATCCGTGGGATCGTGATGCAGGCAATTGCAGATGTGTTGAGACCAAGTGCGCCTCAAGCACAAGAAGTGCCTATTCACGCAGCGGTTCCTGATGTTGTGGAACCCAGAAACCCTGTGATTCAGGAGACTGCCGTCAGAGCGAGAGACAGCTATGGTCGCGCTCTTAAGACCATTACTTCCATGAGACCCGACTGCTATAACGGGAAAGGGGAGCCAGTGGCAGTGACTCATTGGTTCTCCCATATGGAGAGGCTGTTCAGGAACGTGGAGTGTACGGAGGCCGAGAAGGTCCATATCGCTTCTCTTCAGCTGAAGGAGGAGGCTAGCGAGTGGTGGGAGAGCACTGGTTTGGCTGAGAGCCCAGTGTTGACTTGGTCGATGTTCAAGACCAAGATGGTTGATCGCTTTTTCTCTCGTGCTATGAGAGAGGAGAAGCATAAAGAGTTCTTGTACCCTCAGACTGATGGTCTGAGAGTGACCGAGTTGGCATCTAAGTTCAACCATCTTCTACAATACGCCACTGCCGAGATCACCAGCGAGGCTCAAAAGATCTGGTACTTCCACGAGTGGATGAACCCGGATATCAAGCCATTAATGGTGCACCACACATGCTCTACCTTGGAGCAGTATGTGGATTGTGCCTATAAGCTGGAGGTAACTCTCGAGGAGTCGACCAAGAGGCGCAACCGACAGAAGTCGATGCAGAATCAGAACCAGGGAGGTGGTTTTAAGCGCCCTGCGCCACCGTCTAACTTCGCCAAGTCCGGCCGAGCTAAGACGGAGATGACGCAAGGAGGATCGACTCAGCAGTCAGGGCAGACCAGGAGTACAGTTCAGTGTTATAACTGCGGTACTGCTGGGCACAAGAGCACTGAGTGTCGGAAGGAGAAGAGCCATGCTTTGGGTGTGGACGTGATGGTCATCTGCAAAAGTTCTGCAAGCAGGGGAAGCAGAAGGGAGTAGAGTCGCAGCAAGGGTCAGTTCATCAGAGCAACCGACCTAGGTTTAAGCCTGCCGAGACTCCTAGCCCTTCAGTGCAGACGACTGCTCAGAACAGGGGAAAGGCCCCAGCTGTTTCTGGAAGTCAGGGCCAACGCTTGTACGAGATGCGTGAGGCAGATGGACCCAACGCTCCGATTGCTCAAGGTACTCTATACCTTCACTCTACTTCAGTGTGCATTCTGTTTGATTCTGGTGCTACGCATTCCTTTATTTCGGATAGCTGTGTTAGCAAGTTAGACTTAGTGTGCAATGATTCGTGCGACCCTTTCGTCGTTAATCTTCCTAATGGAGAACGTTTGGTGGGAACCAAGCATTTGTCCGACTTTCCGATTACCATTCAGGGTAAGGAATTCGAGGCAGATTTAATCTGCATAGCCATGGCTCCATACGACATTATTCTCGGTATGGATTGGCTGACGCGTCACAAGGCGGTGATCGACTTCAGTTCAAGAACGGTGACGGTGTCATCCGGGGCCAATTCGTGTGCAAGTTCAAAGGTCGAAATGACGCTGATAACGGCAAGCTGATCAATGCGATGGCTGCGTTTAAGCTACTACGACAAGGATGTGTCGGGTACCTTTGCTACTTGGATTCGCCTGCGAAGGATGAACCTGAGGTTCTTGATATTCCTGTAGTTAGGGAGTTTTCGGATGTCTTTCCGGAAGAAATTCCTGGATTACCCCCGAACCGCGACGTAGAGTTTTCAATTGATCTCGAGCCTGGTACGGCGCCGATTTCCAAATCACCGTATCGGATGGCTCCGCTGAGATGCAAGAATTGAAGAATCAACTTGAAGATCTTCTTGACAAAGGTTATGTCAGGCCGAGTGCATCGCCGTGGGGTGCCCCGGTTTTATTCGTCAAAAAGAAGGACGGATCGTTCCGACTTTGTATCGACTACCGAGAGTTGAACAAGGTGACGATCAAGAACAAGTATCCTTTGCCTAGGATTGATGACTTGT
Organism: Rheum nobile; assembly: GCA_027886185.1. NCBI lineage: Eukaryota > Viridiplantae > Streptophyta > Magnoliopsida > Caryophyllales > Polygonaceae > Rheum > Rheum nobile. Next base: position 14,668 of record WOAB01000588.1, read on the forward strand.
TGGACCAATTGCAGGGAGCAAAGGTTTTCTCCAAGATCGACCTGAGATCTGGATATCATCAACTCAGGATTCGTGAGCAGGACATTCCTAGAACTGCGTTTAGGACCAGATATGGTCATTACGAGTTCGTAGTGATGCCTTTTGGGCTTACAAATGCTCCAGCTGTCTTTATGGATTTGATGAACCGATGTTTTCACCAGTACTTGGATAAGTTCGTGGTGGTTTTCATCGACGACATCTTGATCTATTCTCCGAATGAAGAAGTCCACGAGGAACATCTACGGATTTCCTTGTCGATCCTTAGACAACATCAGCTTTTTGCTAAATTGTCTAAATGTGAATTCTGGATGAAGGAAGTGGCTTTCTTAGGCCACGTGATCAATAAAAATGGGGTTATGGTTGATCCCCAAAAGATTGAAGCGGTGGCTAAATGGACACAGCCCCAGAATGTGAAGGAGGTGCGCAGTTTTCTTGGACTTGCCGGGTATTATAGAAGGTTCGTAGAAGGATTTTCAAAGATCGCTCTACCTATGACCAATCTACTCCGCAAGGTCCACAAGAAGTTTGTCTGGAATGACAAGTGCGAGGTCAGTTTCCAGGAGTTGAAGCGACGGTTGACCTCGGCACCCGTGTTAGCACTCCCAGAGGGGAATGACGATTATGTGGTCTATAGTGATGCTTCCAAGTGTGGTCTTGGTTGTGTTTTGATGCAAAGGGGCAGAGTCATTGCTTACGCATCTAGACAACTCAAGACTTACGAAGAAAACTATCCGACCCATGATCTTGAGTTAGCAGCGGTTGTCTTTGCGCTGAAGATTTGGAGGCATTACCTCTACGGTATAAGATGCCAAGTCTTCACCGACCACAAAAGTCTCAAGTATATATTTACTCAGAAGGAGTTAAATATGAGACAACGCCGCTGGCTAGAGTTGCTCAAGGACTACGACATGGAGTTGTTGTATCATCCGGGCAAGGCTAATGTAGTAGCTGATGCACTAAGCCGGAAGACAACGCACGAGACTGTGGTTGCTCTACTTACTGCTCAAACCAAGCTAAACCAAGAGTCATGCGACATTGAAGTCTTATATGACCAGCGTAGAGGGTACCTGAGTATGATGGAAATTCAGGCTACACTGCTGGATCAGATCAAAGAAAAGCAAGTCGATGACATCATCTTGGTGAAGTTAAGCAGTGAAGTGATGGATGGGAAGGCTCCCAGCTTTGTGGTTCAGGATGATGGATCACTTTGGTTTCAGGATCGGATCTGTGTGCCTGACACAGAGGGTCTTCGTCAGTTGGTGATGAGAGAAGCTCATTCATCTGCTTATTCTGTGCATCCTGGCTCTAGCAAGATGTACAAGGATCTCAGGAAGAAGTTTTGGTGGCCAAACATGAAGTGGGACGTAGCAGACTTTGTGGCAAAGTGCTTAACTTGCCAAAAAGTCAAGATCGAACACCGCAGACCAGGTGGTGAGATGCTACCTCTCCCCGTACCAGAATGGAAATGGGAGGACATTTCCATGGACTTCGTCACTGGGCTACCCAAGACTCGAAGTCAGAGAGATGCTATCTGGGTAATTGTGGATAGGCTTACGAAGAGTGCTCATTTCATAGCCATCAAGACCACATGGGAAACCCAGAAGCTAGCCGAAGTTTACCAGAAGGAGATTGTCCGCTTACATGGCATTCCTAAGACCATTGTATCGGACCGAGATGGCCGTTTCATGTCAAGATTCTGGAAGGAACTTCATAAGGCTATGGGAACCGAGTTGAGGTTCAGTACAGCGTTTCATCCTCAGACAGATGGCCAGTCTGAAAGGACCATCCAGACTCTGGAGGATATGCTTAGAGCTTGTGTGCTCGATCGTCCGACTAGCTGGGAGGACAGCTTGAGTCTGATTGAGTTCACGTACAACAATAGCTGGCATGCTACAATCAAGATGGCTCCGTTTGACGCTTTGTATGGTCGCAGATGCAGATCTCCGATTTGTTGGGACGATAATGCCGACAAAATTCTGCTTGGACCAGAGTTGGTCGAAAGGACGGCTTCAGACATTGCTTTGATCAGACAAAGGATGTTGACCGCTCAGAGTCGACAAAGTCCTACGCAGATCGGAAGCGCAGGACTGTCGAGTTCGAGGTCGGTGACAAGGTTTTTGTCAAGGTATCGCCTTCCAAAGGAGTTTTCAGATTTGGTAAGTGTGGGAAGCTTAACCCTCGCTACGTGGGACCATTCGAGATTTTGGATAGAGTGGGATCTCTAGCGTACCGCTTGGCGTTGCCGCCATCGGCTCACCCGGTGCATAACGTGTTCCACGTGTCTTTACTCAGAAAGTATGTACCAGATGAGTCTCATGTACTTAGCTACGAGGACATCGAGATTCAAGCTAATGGTACTTATGAAGAGTTGCCCGTGCGCATTTTGGAGCGTCGGGAGAAGCATTTGCGCAACAAGATCGTACCATTGGTACGAGTGCTGTGGTCCAAGTCAGGGACCGAAGAAGTTACTTGGGAGACGTGGGAAACCGAGTCAGATATGCTCAGGCGTTTTCCAGGGTTATTCTCGACCTAAGTTTCGGGGTCGAAACTTCTTTTCAGGGGGAGGAGATGTGATACCCCGTAATTTTGTAAGGTTATATTGGGAATTATGGAATTTTCCCGGGTACCCGTTGTGTACGTCGGATTTAATTCAGGTAGTTTGAGACATTCTGTAATGTGCTCTGTATCTGTAATATTTTTCTCAGTGAAATAATATACAGACATCATGCCTTGGATTTTAATTGTCGTTCGCGTACGATAATTTTTATCCCGGTTTATCGTCAAGCTCGTTCAAAGCTGAATGGGCGGGAAAAGGGAGAAACGGCGACCGCCGTGGTTGGGCCCGAGAAGTCAGCGTGTCAGCTTCTAGCTGGCCGCGACAGGCCTAGCGACGGCGACCGCCGTATTTACGGCGACCGCCGCGTGCCCGCCGCAGGCAAAATCACGGCGACCGCCGTGATTGTCCAGTGGGCATTGCCCGTCGGTCGCCGGCGTCGTTCGAGGCGCGCCGTTGCGTCGGTTGCCGCGTCTTAGGGTTTGCTGGGTACTCCTTGGGGTTTGCCTATATATAGAGGAGCTTGGGCATGGGTTTTGGGTCATCTACAACCCCGAATCGCTGCCAAATTTCCCCTCAAAGTGAGTTGAGTTTCGTCGGTTTTCTTGTGCTCGCCGGAGGTGTTGTGGTGTGTTTCCAGAGTGCCTTTGTGAAGCTTTTGGTTAGCCTTGGAGGTTAGAAGCCAAAGCAAGTCGAAGGAGGCCAAACCGCTCGTGTTTTGGGGTGAGATTTCTCTCGTTCTGTCGTCTGAGTTCGTCACGGCGACCGCCGTGTTCTTCGCGGCGACCGCCGTGTTCTTCGCGGCGACCGCCGTGATGAAGACGGCGACCGCCGCCAAGAACGGCGATCGCCGCCAGTGCCCAGAACGCCTTCGTGGCTTTGGCTTGGTCGGTTGTCGTCGTGGCGTCTTTCCTTTCGTGTTCTTTCGCCGTGTTTAGATTCGTACTGTTTATGTCGGATCTAACTTAGGGTTCCTTTTATGGGTCGACTCGAAGGTTGTTGTGCTGTCGGAACTATACCGTGTCGAGCCCGGAATCCAGTGACGTCTTTAGACTATTCTGCGGAGTAAGGCAAGTGGCGGTTCGCTCTTGCTCTTTCGTTCCATATTTACATTAATTATCAGTAGTTTATCTGAGTAATTAATTTGGAATGAATATTCTGTTTGTCTGGAAACGGTTTTGATAAACTGTTTTGAAAATCATATAATAGGTTGTATATCTGTTAGAACAACGCTATTATCTGTGATCGCCTTTCGGGCCTTTATGTGGATTTATCCTGTAAATGTTGTGGTGCTGTAACTGTTTAGTTAGCACTGTTAAATAGGAACGTTACTCGGACTCTGTCCAGTCGTTTCTTTATAATCTGGTATCGGGGTGGCTCGTCCCCATCTGGTACTATTCTATGATCATGATCGGTCTCTTACACATGTGTGTAGAGACAGGACACTTAGCTGGTGTCACAAACCTTTCGGTATACGTCACTCTCGACGAAACGTATACTAAGATGTGTCGTCCCATTGGTGGGGTACACATGTAAAAGTCTATAATGTGATGTGTGTTTTTGAAACATAATCAGATAAGTGCTACCTTGACGCACATAATTAATAACGCTCAGCGAGTAGGGCAGCTAGGTAAGTGCCGCTAGGAAAACTCGTGTTGACTTGAATGTAGTACGTCTCTTTCCAATCTGGATTCGCTGTAGGCGATGAGGTTGGTCGTGACGAAGCATCTCAGTCAGTTTTAAATCATTGTTGTATGATTCTGTAATTTCCAGATTTGTCATTACTTCCTTAAAGACTCATTTCAGTTGGAGTCTTCTTTCGAGTCGATTTCTGTGAAGATTCAGTCTTCCAGAATCTTCTCCTGTGCATACCTCTTGTTTATTCCAGTAGGAATATGATGGTTGACTACCGTTATCGGTTATTATCCGAGAAGCGATGAGTCTAACCTAATATGACTGCTTCGAACCAGTCTGCTTTATACCCTTGCTAGTCTATTCATTTAGACTAACCAACCAATATTTTCCCTTGCATGGTTGGCTGGTGTCATCCGTTCGATTCGGCACATCAGTTAAGAAGTAGCTCAGAAGATTAGAAGGACTATGGAGTCGGCGGTGGTTTTTGAATGTTTTAATTATTTCTTTAATCAGGTTATGATCCTTTGGACAATAACTCCGATTGTAATGTACTTTCTTAGTCTTCCGCTGTGTTTGGTTTAAACTATGTTTTGACCTATTCGGGATTGGGTTGTAATCCCGTAACTCTTGTTTCCTTGACAATGTTATGTTTTGGAATTTAATGCTTGATCATTGTGTATCAATCGCATTTCATAAATTGTATTTATATGGTAAAGCCTTGGGTGATCTCGGTAAGGAACACTGGGGTCACTGGCGGTAATACCTTTCCAAAAGGGTTAAGTTTTGGGGGTGTTACAGTTGTGGTATCAGAGCCAAAGGTTTTAAAACGGGTTTGGATTTTATAAATCATTTATCCGTTTTTGAAAATGCTTTAAAAGGGCTCTGAATTTTCATTCTGAAAAGAATTTAAAAACACCGTTCATAGTCGTGTCTTCTTTATAGTCTGATATAGTAAGCTTGCTTCTATGTCTAGAAAGACTAATTCCTTCCTTATTGTTCGATAGGATGGGTGTCTGCTTTTCTATTGGTAGGGGGTCGGAAGACGCCAAGTCGGATCAGCCGAGGCTAGATTTTCCGTTACCTCAGCGATGTTTCGAGGTTGGAGGCCCGAGTAGCCCGCCCGAAGACGTCAAGCACGTTCTCCCCGAGTCGGTTGTCCTTGTAGCTAGGAATGCTATGGTCCCTGAGCCTGCACCTGTGCCGCCACCAAGGGTGGAGGAAGTACAGGAAGGGAGCAGGAAGATGAGTTATCAAGGTATGAACAAGGGGTTTACCAAGACGACTTTCTGCTGGGACCAATTCCCGAGGAGATCGAGTACGAGGAGGAGGAAGAGGAGATGCTTGAGCAAGATCCTGTCGAGGACGAGGATATGATCGAGGATGATTCCGAGGATGAGGATCCCATCGAGGATGATCCCGAGGATGAGGATCCCATCGAGGATGATCCCGAGGATGAGGATCCCATAGAGGATGATCCAGAAGAGGATCCAGAGTTGGACCTTGGAGGGCAGAATCAGGAGCCCGGTACAGAATTGTCACCAGTGCCAGAGTACGCACCCATGTCAGAAGCTGATTGGGAGGCACTGTATACCGAGTACGGTATTGGGAGAAGTGACAGGGAATCTCAGCCTATCCCTACTCCAAGAAGATGGAGGTCGGAATCCGAGCTGCAGGAGATCCTCCGCCAGAGCGAGGTAATCTCCGCAGAACAGCAGCGTCAGAGGGATGAGCTGATCGCCAGTACTCAGAGGAGGGCTGGAATAGGAGGACCAGTCATGGACGACCCATACTTTACCATGACTGAGCTAGGACTATGTGCTTCAGGGTCAAGCAGGGTGCGAAACCCATCGCCAGAGCTCGATGGTGAGCCTAGCCCGAAGAGACCATGCACGAGTAGCCAGTCGTATGGGAGACATTTTGGAACGCCTTGAGGAGGAGTGGCGTTGCCTATCGTAGTAGTTTCGTTTCTTAGTATTCCAAGTTGTACTTTGTGTAATATTTCAGTATTGCGGCAAGTACTCTGAGAAACACTTATATCTTCGAGCAATGTTGTCCTAACGCTCGAATGATAAACTTATGTGTAACTTGTGTAAGAATTCGAAGGTTCATCTATAAAATGCCAAGTTGATCTATTCTGAGTGATTTATTTACGTTGATATATTGCATAAGTATGTTGCATAATATTAATGTATTGAATGCTTGGAATTGGATCGGTAAACAGATGGTGAACCCAAGAAGCACGAGAAATTCGACTCGAGCCGGTGCTGGGACTAGCCAAAACCCCAGACCAGCAGGAAGAGGTGTTCAGGATGAACACGAGTCTGAGTCTCGCGTCCAGCAGAGGCGTGAAGGTCAGGATCAGACCCAGGCGCCGACGCTGTTTGACGCTGCAGCTGTTGAGGCGATCCGTGGGATCGTGATGCAGGCAATTGCAGATGTGTTGAGACCAAGTGCGCCTCAAGCACAAGAAGTGCCTATTCACGCAGCGGTTCCTGATGTTGTGGAACCCAGAAACCCTGTGATTCAGGAGACTGCCGTCAGGGCGAGAGACAGCTATGGTCGCGCTCTTAAGACCATTACTTCCATGAGACCCGACTGCTATAACGGGAAAGGGGAGCCAGTGGCAGTGACTCATTGGTTCTCCCATATGGAGAGGCTGTTCAGGAACGTGGAGTGTACGGAGGCCGAGAAGGTCCATATCGCTTCTCTTCAGCTGAAGGAGGAGGCTAGCGAGTGGTGGGAGAGCACTGGTTTGGCTGAGAGCCCAGTGTTGACTTGGTCGATGTTCAAGACCAAGATGGTTGATCGCTTTTTCTCTCGTGCTATGAGAGAGGAGAAGCATAAAGAGTTCTTGTACCCTCAGACTGATGGTCTGAGAGTGACCGAGTTGGCATCTAAGTTCAACCATCTTCTACAATACGCCACTGCCGAGATCACCAGCGAGGCTCAAAAGATCTGGTACTTCCACGAGTGGATGAACCCGGATATCAAGCCATTAATGGTGCACCACACATGCTCTACCTTGGAGCAGTATGTGGATTGTGCCTATAAGCTGGAGGTAACTCTCGAGGAGTCGACCAAGAGGCGCAACCGACAGAAGTCGATGCAGAATCAGAACCAGGGAGGTGGTTTTAAGCGCCCTGCGCCACCGTCTAACTTCGCCAAGTCCGGCCGAGCTAAGACGGAGATGACGCAAGGAGGATCGACTCAGCAGTCAGGGCAGACCAGGAGTACAGTTCAGTGTTATAACTGCGGTACTGCTGGGCACAAGAGCACTGAGTGTCGGAAGGAGAAGAGACCATGCTTTGGGTGTGGACGTGATGGTCATCTGCAAAAGTTCTGCAAGCAGGGGAAGCAGAAGGGAGTAGAGTCGCAGCAAGGGTCAGTTCATCAGAGCAACCGACCTAGGTTTAAGCCTGCCGAGACTCCTAGCCCTTCAGTGCAGACGACTGCTCAGAACAGGGGAAAGGCCCCAGCTGTTTCTGGAAGTCAGGGCCAACGCTTGTACGAGATGCGTGAGGCAGATGGACCCAACGCTCCGATTGCTCAAGGTACTCTATACCTTCACTCTACTTCAGTGTGCATTCTGTTTGATTCTGGTGCTACGCATTCCTTTATTTCGGATAGCTGTGTTAGCAAGTTAGACTTAGTGTGCAATGATTCGTGCGACCCTTTCGTCGTTAATCTTCCTAATGGAGAACGTTTGGTGGGAACCAAGCATTTGTCCGACTTTCCGATTACCATTCAGGGTAAGGAATTCGAGGCAGATTTAATCTGCATAGCCATGGCTCCATACGACATTATTCTCGGTATGGATTGGCTGACGCGTCACAAGGCGGTGATCGACTTCAGTTCAAGAACGGTGACGGTGTCATCCGGGGCCAATTCGTGTGCAAGTTCAAAGGTCGAAATGACGCTGATAACGGCAAGCTGATCAATGCGATGGCTGCGTTTAAGCTACTACGACAAGGATGTGTCGGGTACCTTTGCTACTTGGATTCGCCTGCGAAGGATGAACCTGAGGTTCTTGATATTCCTGTAGTTAGGGAGTTTTCGGATGTCTTTCCGGAAGAAATTCCTGGATTACCCCCGAACCGCGACGTAGAGTTTTCAATTGATCTCGAGCCTGGTACGGCGCCGATTTCCAAATCACCGTATCGGATGGCTCCGGCTGAGATGCAAGAATTGAAGAATCAACTTGAAGATCTTCTTGACAAAGGTTATGTCAGGCCGAGTGCATCGCCGTGGGGTGCCCCGGTTTTATTCGTCAAAAAGAAGGACGGATCGTTCCGACTTTGTATCGACTATCGAGAGTTGAACAAGGTGACGATCAAGAACAAGTATCCTTTGCCTAGGATTGATGACTTGTTGGACCAATTGCAGGGAGCAAAGGTTTTCTCCAAGATCGACTGAGATCTGGATATCATCAACTCAGGATTCGTGAGCAGGACATTCCTAGAACTGCGTTTAGGACCAGATATGGTCATTACGAGTTCGTAGTGATGCCTTTTGGGCTTACAAATGCTCCAGCTGTCTTTATGGATTTGATGAACCGATGTTTTCACCAGTACTTGGATAAGTTCGTGGTGGTTTTCATCGACGACATCTTGATCTATTCTCCGAATGAAGAAGTCCACGAGGAACATCTACGGATTTCCTTGTCGATCCTTAGACAACATCAGCTTTATGCTAAATTGTCTAAATGTGAATTCTGGATGAAGGAAGTGGCTTTCTTAGGCCACGTGATCAATAAAAATGGGGTTATGGTTGATCCCCAAAAGATTGAAGCGGTGGCTAAATGGACACAGCCCCAGAATGTGAAGGAGGTGCGCAGTTTTCTTGGACTTGCCGGGTATTATAGAAGGTTCGTAGAAGGATTTTCAAAGATCGCTCTACCTATGACCAATCTACTCCGCAAGGTCCACAAGAAGTTTGTCTGGAATGACAAGTGCGAGGTCAGTTTCCAGGAGTTGAAGCGACGGTTGACCTCGGCACCCGTGTTAGCACTCCCAGAGGGGAATGACGATTATGTGGTCTATAGTGATGCTTCCAAGTGTGGTCTTGGTTGTGTTTTGATGCAAAGGGGCAGAGTCATTGCTTACGCATCTAGACAACTCAAGACTTACGAAGAAAACTATCCGACCCATGATCTTGAGTTAGCAGCGGTTGTCTTTGCGCTGAAGATTTGGAGGCATTACCTCTACGGTATAAGATGCCAAGTCTTCACCGACCACAAAAGTCTCAAGTATATATTTACTCAGAAGGAGTTAAATATGAGACAACGCCGCTGGCTAGAGTTGCTCAAGGACTACGACATGGAGTTGTTGTATCATCCGGGCAAGGCTAATGTAGTAGCTGATGCACTAAGCCGGAAGACAACGCACGAGACTGTGGTTGCTCTACTTACTGCTCAAACCAAGAGTAATGCGACATTGAAGTCTTATATGACCAGCGTAGAGGGTACCTGAGTATGATGGAAATTCAGGCTACACTGCTGGATCAGATCAAAGAAAAGCAAGTCGATGACATCATCTTGGTGAAGTTAAGCAGTGAAGTGATGGATGGGAAGCTCCCAGTTTTGTGGTTCAGGATGATGGATCACTTTGGTTTCAGGATCGGATCTGTGTGCCTGACACAGAGGGTCTTCGTCAGTTGGTGATGAGAGAAGCTCATTCATCTGCTTATTCTGTGCATCCTGGCTCTAGCAAGATGTACAAGGATCTCAGGAAGAAGTTTTGGTGGCCAAACATGAAGTGGGACGTAGCAGACTTTGTGGCAAAGTGCTTAACTTGCCAAAAGTCAAGATCGAACACCGCAGACCAGGTGGTGAGATGCTACCTCTCCCCGTACCAGAATGGAAATGGGAGGACATTTCCATGGACTTCGTCACTGGGCTACCCAAGACTCGAAGTCAGAGAGATGCTATCTGGGTAATTGTGGATAGGCTTACGAAGAGTGCTCATTTCATAGCCATCAAGACCACATGGGAAACCCAGAAGCTAGCCGAAGTTTACCAGAAGGAGATTGTCCGCTTACATGGCATTCCTAAGACCATTGTATCGGACCGAGATGGCCGTTTCATGTCAAGATTCTGGAAGGAACTTCATAAGGCTATGGGAACCGAGTTGAGGTTCAGTACAACGTTTCATCCTCAGACAGATGGCCAGTCTGAAAGGACCATCCAGACTCTGGAGGATATGCTTAGAGCTTGTGTGCTCGATCGTCCGACTAGCTGGGAGGACAGCTTGAGTCTGATTGAGTTCACGTACAACAATAGCTGGCATGCTACAATCAAGATGGCTCCGTTTGAAGCTTTGTATGGTCGCAGATGCAGATCTCCGATTTGTTGGGACGATAATGCCGACAAAATTCTGCTTGGACCAGAGTTGGTCGAAAGGACGGCTTCAGACATTGCTTTGATCAGACAAAGGATGTTGACCGCTCAGAGTCGACAGAAGTCCTACGCAGATCGGAAGCGCAGGACTGTCGAGTTCGAGGTCGGTGACAAGGTTTTTGTCAAGGTATCGCCATCCAAAGGAGTTTTCAGATTTGGTAAGCGTGGGAAGCTTAACCCTCGCTACGTGGGACCATTCGAGATTCTGGATAGAGTGGGATCTCTAGCGTACCGCTTGGCGTTGCCGCCATCGGCTCACCCGGTGCATAACGTGTTCCACGTGTCTTTACTCAGAAAGTATGTACCAGATGAGTCTCATGTACTTAGTTACGAGGACATCGAGATTCAAGCTAATGGTACTTATGAAGAGTTGCCCGTGCGCATTTTGGAGCGTCGGGAGAAGCATTTGCGCAACAAGATCGTACCATTGGTACGAGTGCTGTGGTCCAAGTCAGGGACCGAAGAAGTTACTTGGGAGACGTGGGAAACCGAGTCAGATATGCTCAGGCGTTTTCCCGAGTTATTCTCGACCTAAGTTTCGGGGTCGAAACTTCTTGTAAGGGGGAGGAGATGTGATACCCCGTAATTTTGTAAGGTTATTTGGGAATTATGGAATTTTCCCGGGTACCCGTTGTGTACGTCGGATTTAATTCAGGTAGTTTGAGACATTCTGTAATGTGCTCTGTATCTGTAATATTTTTCTCAGTGAAATAATATACAGACATCATGCCTTGGATTTTAATTGTCGTTCGCGTACGATAATTTTTATCCCGGTTTATCGTCAAGCTCGTTCAAAGCTGAATGGGCGGGAAAAGGGAGAAACGGCGACCGCCGTTCAGAAACGGCGACCGCCGTGGTTGGGCCCGAGAAGTCAGCGTGTCAGCTTCTAGCTGGCCGCGACAGGCCTAGCGACGGCGACCGCCGCGTGCCCGCCGCAGGCAAAATCACGGCGACCGCCGTGATTGTCCAGTGGGCATTGCCCGTCGGTCGCCGGCGTCGTTCGAGGCGCGCCGTTGCGTTGGTTGCCGCGTCTTAGGGTTTGCTGGGTACTCCTTGGGTTTGCCTATAAATAGAGGAGCTTGGGCATGGGTTTTGGGTCATCTACAACCCCGAATCGCTGCCAAAATTCTCCCTCAAAGTGAGTTGAGTTTCGTCGGTTTTCTTGTGCTCGCCGGAGGTGTTGTGGTGTGTTTCCAGAGTGCCTTTGTGAAGCTTTTGGTTAGCCTTGGAGGTTAGAAGCCAAAGCAAGTCGAAGGAGGCCAAACCGCTCGTGTTTTGGGGTGATTTTCTCTCGTTCTGCGTCGTCTGAGTTCGTCACGGCGACCGCCGTGTTCTTCGCGCGACCGCCGTGATGAAGACGGCGACGCGGTTCTTCACGGCGACCAATGAATACGGCGACCGCCGCCAAGAACGGCGACCGCCGCCAGTGCCCAGAACGCCTTCGTGGCTTTGGCTTGGTCGGTTGTCGTCGTGGCGTCTTTCCTTTCGTGTTCTTTCGCCGTGTTTAGATTCGTACTGTTTATGTCGGATCTAACTTAGGGTTCCTTTTATGGGTCGACTCGAAGGTTGTTGTGCTGTCGGAACTATACCGTGTCGAGCCCGGAATCCAGTGACGTCTTTAGACTATTCTGCGGAGTAAGGCAAGTGGCGGTTCGCTCTTGCTCTTTCGTTCCATATTTACATTAATTATCAGTAGTTTATCTGAGTAATTAATTTGGAATGAATATTCTGTTTGTCTGGAAACGGTTTTGATAAACTGTTTTGAAAATCATATAATAGGTTGTATATCTGTTAGAACAACGCTATTATCTGTGATCGCCTTTCGGCCTTTATGTGGATTTATCCTGTAAATGTCGTGGTGCTGTAACTGTTTAGTTAGCACTGTTAATAGGAACGTTACTCGGACTCTGTCCAGTCGTTTCTTTATAATCTGGTATCGGGGTGGCTCGTCCCCATCTGGTACTATTCTATGATCATGATCGGTCTCTTACACATGTGTGTAGAGACAGGACACTTAGCTGGTGTCACAAACCTTTCGGTATACGTCACTCTCGACGAAACGTATACTAAGATGTGTCGTCCCATTGGTGGGGTACACATGTAAAAGTCTATAATGTGATGTGTGTTTTTGAAACATAATCAGATAAGTGCTACCTTGACGCACATAATTAATAACTCTGGGCGAGTAGGGCAGCTAGGTAATAGTGCCGCTAGGAAAACTCGTGTTGACTTGAATGTAGTACGTCTCTCTTTCCAATCTGGATTCGCTGTAGGCGATGAGGTTGGTCGTGAACCGAAGCATCTCAGTCAGTTTTAAATCATTGTTGTATGATTCTGTAATATTCCAGATTTGTCATTACTTCCTTAAAGACTCATTTCAGTTGGAGTCTTCTTTCGAGTCGATTTCTGTGAAGATTCAGTCTTCCAGAATCTTCTCCTGTGCATACCTCTTGTTTATTCCAGTAGGAATATGATGGTTGACTACCGTTATCGGTTATTATCCGAGAAGCGATGAGTCTAACCTAATATGACTGCTTCGAACCAGTCTGCTTTATACCCTTGCTAGTCTATTCATTTAGACTAACCACCAATATTTTCCCTTGCATGGTTGGCTGGTGTCATCCGTTCGATTCGGCACATCAGTTAAGAAGTAGCTCAGAAGATTAGAAGGACTATGAGTCGGCGGTGGTTTTTGAATGTTTTAATTATTTCTTTAATCAGGTTATGATCCTTTGGACAATAACTCCGATTGTAATGTACTTTCTTAGTCTTCCGCATGTGTTTGGTTTAAACTATGTTTTGACCTATTCGGGGTTGGGTTGTAATCCCGTAACTCTTGTTTCCTTACAATGTTATAGCTTTTGGAATCTTCATCTTGGTGATCTTTGTGTAATCAATTAGTTCATTCATAAATTTGTAATTATAGTAACGCCTTCAGACCTTGCCTCCAATTGAGGATCTGAACCGAGCCAA